>JAVIWC010003363.1:0-46344 GCA_031894815.1 Creontiades dilutus | reverse complement strand
ATTGTTTGGATTTTACGTAATTTAAACAGAAAAACGATTCATTCCTTGGATTCTACACATCTTGAAACAAGAAACAAACATTTTCAGGAAGAATTGAAAATTTTTTTCTTTGTAATTACAAAGTTTATTTAATGAAAATCAATATTTGAAGAAACTACCTGCCCTTTTTCAACGAAACAAAACAGTATTTATGACCGAAAAATGTTTCAAACTCAAAAAGGTTCACAACCAAGAAAAATTAGGTAAAATCGTCTTTGTATTTTCTAACCACTGGTGCAGAGGTTCCGATTCACAAAGCTAATTTGGGACTGATCATTAACAAAGTAGAGATGGTTGTCAGATCTGCTTAAGTTGAATTCATGTAATTAATGCGACTTATAAATGTGGCTTCAAAAAATTCAGTATTAAAGTTTGAGGATTCTAGCACTTTGTTTCATGTTGGTTTGGTGAAGCCTGGTGTAAATTTGTGGAGTTATGCAAGTTTTTTCATTAGACAAATTAGCACGCAAAATTCATGTGACAATTTCTATTTTGGAATCTTCCAATTTGGAAACAGTAGAATTTCCCCTCTTGATCAGGAAGCGATTTTAAAATGAGTTTGAGTTGAATTTTCAGTATAGTTTGTGACCCAGAATAACAGGCTTGAGCCTTTGCATAACGGTTGGCCGAAACTGTTGCCCTTAGTAAATATAGTCGTGAGAGTTGAGGCGGAGCCCAAGACCAAGAAGTTTGAAAGCTTGAATGTTTGAGGCGACGCAACCCAATGACTCGATCACACACCACTCGACTACAGGCAGTGATTCAAACTCAGACCTCTTTGAGCTATTCTAATATGAAAGCAGCTTTCAGCGAAAACCTTGAACTAACGAGCGTTAGTTCAGTGAACTAAGTTGCACTTTGTAGCATCTACTACATACATTCCGCCAGCCAATCATGTCAAACGATAATTCGCGGTATTTCGTGAATTTTCCAGTATAAATACAGGGCGTGAACCATCAATTTCTTATCTCAAAAGAACAGCCAGTGAGAGCAGGTCATATTGACAGTTTTGGTACACATTTCCTCATACTGCTCTCGGAATAGTTCGAGATCTTTTTTAGGACGCCCCTTAAGGGATGAATCCATTGCATTCGCGAACCGATGTGGCTCCGCGCCCCTGTGCACTGGATACGGTACCGCACTTCGAACGTGCAATTCGCAAACCTTCCAACCTCCAAAGCTTAGTAGAAATTCAAATCATGAATCATTGAATGATAAACCCCAGTGAAAGAATTTGCAGCGTTTTTTGAGGTTTTTAGGGATTTTACAAAACTTTGACAACCCTTAAATGGCACTTTAAATTAAGTGAGAGTGCTGGCTAAAGAATTGGGGCGTAGTCGGACCAATATTGATTTTTCCTGAAAGTTTCAGATTTTTTGCTCCAGCCGTTTAAGAGAAATCGTGCGTACGGCGGACGGACGGAAAATTTTTTATTGAAGATTTGGATTCTACACCCTTTGAAACGTAAACCATGAAATTTTCAGGGGTGGTTAGATTTTTTTTTCTTCAAGAGCGATTACAATGGTGTATTATTGAATAATAAACCAAAAGAGAAGGAACTGAGGACGCGTTTGATAAAGATTGGCACGCTGGGCTACTTTTATCTTCCTAAAGATGTTGAAATGCCCCAGCTCAAGAAGTATTAAATGTGGTTATTGTAGATTCCACCCGCGACTGTCAAATCACCCAAATCTCTAGCTGCTAACATAATGACATAGTAGACAGTGACGCCGCGTCCTACGTGAGCGGGTGCCGCGCGATACCGGCGGGTCGGGCTTGTTGAGCGTTTATCGAGGGGCGGGCGATTTTTCGATCAAACAATGACAACTGAGTTGTGCGTCCTGCGCGCACACGCTATAGCGGAAATCGCTAACACGCACACGCTACACGCGGCTCGAAATCAAATTGGTTTGATTTTTCCCCGCTACTCTCGCAACAAACGCGCGTGTTACAGCTGTTCTTTGTCAAGTTGTGTTTGTCAAGTTGTTTATTTATCTTGTTTCAATAGTGTTTGCGAGGTTTCCCAGAGAAATGTTGGAGCAGCTAATTATTGAAACACGAAAACGACCCTCATTTGGGATAAAAGAAGCTGCTGAGAGGAAGTCAGCAAGGTTATGAGAATCCCCAGAATGAATTCTGGTCTCATCGTCTCCACCAAATAATCGAATCTTGTTACTTCCATTCTTGTGTAGGATCTGAACAGATCTCGACTGTTCCTAAGCTCTGTGTAGAGGTGGTGGAATTAGCCAAATTCTTCTTGAGTAATTAAGTTCGTGAGTCGTTTGCCTCTCCATTACAAATGTAATTGATCAACGCTGGACTGGATGAGGCCAACGAAAATTGTCTTTGATTAAAAAGTTCCGAGAAAACAATCATATTAGTGAGGAATATCTTTTAAAAAATCGTATTCGATTGGCACGGTAACCTAACTAAAACGCGCTCTCCTCCATTTGCGGCATCGCCCGCACATAGGACACTAGAAGCGTTTCCCGCTGTAAACGCTGGCACTCGCGTAAATCGGTGGTACGTTGAAATCGCCGGACTCCCGCTCACGTAGGACGAAGCCTTACTACAGAACGCCCTAGACGCAAACTAAAGCGATAGCCCCATACAGAGCTCCTTAGAAAAGAGAGAAAGTGAAATTCAAATATATTACCCCCATATACTCAATTTAGTAACTAAATATTTATATCATTTATTCATTTACGATACCTGTGTTTTATCTATTTACTATCTTCAGCGGGAGAAAGTCAATGTACTTCCACTCCCTTACGTGCTCCACGTAAATGTTTCGTTATAATCTGTTCTCTAAACTGTAATCCATTATTATTTTTGTGCAATAAAGTTCTATAAATGAAAAATAAAAAGTGAAGAAAGAAATACGAATAAGGAAGAGCAGAGGATACCATTGAGGTGGGTTAATAAAACTCACAGGGGGCTGCGTGTTACACGTAGACAAAATCGGTTTTCAAAACCAGAAACGTAAAATGCTGGTGGAAACTTCGATTGAAAAACAATTGTTTTCTCCTTCCAAAAGTGAACAGTTCATCTTGACAAATGACAAACACCAAGCAGATATTTATCCGAAGGGTTACGAATTAAAATGCCGTCGTTGCACGACGATGTCATTCAAGGTGAACACCAAGCTTTACATAGATCTTTCATTAAACTAGTAAACCACGTCCAGAAGTAAATCATGTCAATGAAAATTGGTTCACAAAGTGAGAAAATCTATCACCTTTCCACAGAAAGGAGCTTCCCCACTCAATACCTCCCAGTGGCTGAGCCCTCCTTTCCCATTGGGATTTTACCGGTCTCCTAGCCCCACCGGGAATTCAATTAGGTTCCGCCATTTCTAGACACGGAGGAAACCTCAAGGAATAACGTTCCTCCTTCTTCTCGAATACCATTCGCTACCTGTCAAGTGTTTGCCTTCATAAATATCTACGACTCGAACATCTTCCGTTGGGCTGTTGATTTAGCTTTTTTTTCACTTATTGTAGAAGTAGTAAGAGAAAATATAATAAACGGATCATTGAGTGAAACTAACACGGATCAAAATTAATCTATGTCCCTCATTACAGCTTATTAGGATTGCAGAGAATCAAACAATCAACCTTACGCGAGTAAGATAATTCTACGAATTATATACGAGAATAAGTACATGTGGAAAGAGCATATGAAAACAATATTTGAATGCCTCAAAACGGATTTCTATTAAGAAACAATTTCAAATTCTTGAGAGAAATTGATATTGTTTCATCATCTACGAAAATTAAATAAAAACGCTGCAAATTCTTTCACTGGGGTTTATCATTCAATTGGCTTGCGTTCATGATTTGAATTTCTACTAAGCTTTGGAGTGTGCGTGTTTCACAGGTGATGGAGCAATTATTGAATTTCAGGAGGCACACAAATATGATCAACTGATCAATCCAAATAGGTAATTTGGTCGAGAACAGATTTACGTGCTCTATGCATATCTCCTGAAATTCAATAATCGCTCTATCACCCGTGAAACAAGGACACTCCAAAGCTTAGTAGATATTAAAATCATGAACGCAAGAAAATTGAATGATAAAACCCAGAGAAAGAATTTGCAGCGTTTTTAAGCGAAATATCGTTTAAAAGTTTTATTTTCGTACCTATCGCTCTTCCAAAGTTTAAGACGTGTTTTGAAACAAACACTTATAAATTCTGAGTAAAGAGAGACATTTATTCCTTCTTGGTCCATCACTAAGGATCATAACTGGAAATAATAATACTAGAATGTGGGAAGGAATGGGCCCCGGTACCTGTGAAGTTTTTAGTTTCGATTATGTACCACGTGTAATACACATATATCAGCGATTTAGGTAGATGGGCTATCTAACACAGAAATATTGAACCTCTCTGTACTAATTTTGAGAGTTTTCAAGGGAGAAGAGATAATCTCAGTCAATTCATGGTACTAATTTCTAACTAAGTCAAAAAAGTACCACACTCAACATTTTTTGAGATTTCGATTGTTTAAGATTCCGACCCTTAAAGATTTTCGTTCGAGATTGTCTCATTATGGTGTAATCCTGGCACACTCCGGATCGGTGAATGATTTTCGAACACAAATTTTCTAAACTTTGATCCAGTAGTTTTGGAGGAAAGGTTTGGATGGCGGACGGTTTTTTCCATCGACTTTTTTATTCTACGCATCTTGAAACGCAAACCAACAAATTTTGTGTGGTTATAATTCTTGTTCATGTCCGTTTTGAAAGGTTCATTTATGAAAATAGTAATCCAAAATAGGTTTTACTCATGGAATAACGAAATAGTTTATTATAAGTTATATTTATACATAGTTACTGCTTGTTTAAGGATAATTGCATCCCTGGTAGTTCCTAGGACGACGGCCATCTAGCTTCTCGGAATGGATATATATTTATATTAAATCAGGTTTAAAAAAATCAGTTTAAAAAAATTGACAAAAAAAAAAGGAAAAGATTTTTTGATTTTCGATTAGTCTTTGTCAAAATTGTAAGTATAAACGAAAATATAGGAATTAAAACAGTTATCATTACATGACTCACGAGTAACCGTTTCGCAGTGAAGCTTATCGGCACTGGAGGGAGGGCTCCTCCTCTTCTCCTTCGCTCACCCATCCCAGAGCATCCCGCTGGGAGGGGGGGGGGGAGGTAGAAATGGAAGGTTAGGGAGGGGGAAAAAGGAAATAATACGGGGAGAGAAAAGAGAGAGAAATAATAAGGAAATAAGAAGTGGGAATGAAAAGAGAAAGGGTTAAAGGAAAGTAGATTTTAAATGAATAAATAAATTTGAGGGAAAAAATCCCTTTTCCGAGCACACACGTGAACTCAAAGAGTTGAGTCCTGGAGATGGATATGCCCTCAGCACCTTCAATCCAGCACAATTATCAAGACTTGACCCGTGTGAGCGAGCATGCTGAATGATAGCAAATTGGCATCTCTGTTAACGGAGGAACGATGGTTGCTCATCCGAATGTCCAACTCCGTTTCCGACTTCCTAACATAAAACTCGGTGCACCCCCGGGGTTTCAGGGCAGGGCAGCCGCCAATGGCCACGTCGCCAATGACCACAACCTAAAATGGCTTCTACTTATTTAGCTAAGATAAGAGCTATTCTGAGAAAAAAATATTCCTATCAAAAGCAAATGTGATGCCACAACGGATTATGCAAGACGAAGGCTTGCAACGTCAAAGTAGGTACCTCACTTGAGTGTGTATCACATGCTGTTGTAGTGCCAAGTACTACAGGATAACAGATTGAACTGGGTCTTGCCTGAAGCTATTAATGAAGCTATCAACTGACGGCTATAAGCTGAGCTTGAAGTATAGAAGGCAGGAGAAAGAGTCCCACACTGAGGAGGACTCTCAAAGTAAGACGGATACGGCTGGTGGCTATACGGTCCAACCTTTCATGTTAGATCACGGAAGGGCCAACATACCCTGGATTTGAGAGTATCCATGTAAACCGATGACTTCGAAAACCTTCTTTATTACCATTATAAAATAATTAGTAACATACTTCAATTAAGTTAAAATCTCAAACTGAATTCCTCATCCCCCAGGACCGTGTTTCCCAGCCTGTGTGCCGCGGCACACTGGTGTGCCGCAAAGGTGGGCTAGGTGTGCCGTGGGATAAGTCAACTTAAACTAAAATAGTTGCGAACGAAAAAATGCCTAACGGCTTGTCTAGCACAATGAATGACCGATTTCATCAAACTTTTAACCAGGCATTAACGCCTACAAAAAAATAAAATAAATATAAAGGCATTAAAACTACAAAAGAAAATAAGCCCTGACATTCTTGCAGAGTCCAGTGAACGTTCGCCTCCTTTTATCAATTACATATCTTATTTTTACTAGTGAGTAAAAATATTCAAGCGATTGCTGGTAAAAGAAAATATGTAATGTATTTCTGAACTCATATGGTAGTCAACAACAAAATAAATTATTCAGGGACAATAAACTTAGTTACTAGTATTGGGACTGGAGTCCATTTGTATATCATCACAGACATAGCAGCTTTTTGGGTGCCATTAAAAAAACGAACATCCTTCAATTACTAAAAAGGTAGTGCGAGCATTGTTGCCGTTTTCAACGTCTCACTTAAGTGAGGCATCTTTTTCGGCTATGAACCAAATAAAAACGAAAAACAGGTCACAGCTTCAATCAGTTGAGCACGACATGAGATTGGCCTTGTCAGTTGTACAGCCTCGTAAAATGGAGTTAGTGAAAAAACATCAAGCTCAAGTATCACATTAATAAAGAACATGAGATGAAATCAATAATAAAGATAATACAGTATAATAAAGTAGTATTTGTAATAGATAAAGTAATAACAAAGAACTTTTGTAATAGAAAGCAAGAAGTATTTTGTTTGCTTTTCTGAGCTCTACTTTTATTGTATTTGATTTGGACAGGTGTGTTAGATAAGTTATTCCTGCAATTTAATGTTTTCTTTACTTTTCTTAGAAATTAGGTAAGGTGTGCCGCGGCTATTTGTCTTTTATTGTAACCGTGCCGTAGGCAAAGAAAGGTTGGGAAACACTGCCCTAGGACAACACATTACATGTTATGGTGTTCAACAAAAAGTTTTGAGAGTTACCCCAAGAAGTTTCATTTTGGTATGAATTTATTTCTTACGTTATAGACATTTCAAAAATAGAATCAAAGTTTGAGTTTCGTTGAATGGAAATTAAATCAACAATTTCTTCTGAATACTGTAAATAGAGTGAACTTCTGAAAGGTTTCCCGCAGGTTTATCATCATTGGGCTACAATTTCAATCGATCCGTTACATGGTTCGTTACCGATCAACTCTAGATAAACTTTTCAAAAGGATTTTCCAGCCTTATCCGTTTTAAAAGATCAGTCGTTAGTTCATAATAGTATCGATTTATTCCCAGATGCTCATTCAGTAGTTTAATAGAGGGAAGAGATAGAACTGTCGGTTCTATTTCTGATCCGGGGAACGTCGATTCTTCCAATTCACGGCGAGGTGAAAAGCTCCCCCCCCCCTTCCCTTACAAACTTCTTCAAGCCCGGATGAATATTGTATTGTAAGCATCTGAATTTCTAATCCAGTTTAGTGAATAAATGTATTTCAAAATGAATGAGCGCAAATACGGCCAACACCAAGGACTTGATCATTTTCAAGGTCTCGCTTTAAAAACGATTTGGAAATATAGAATTTTTAACCTTGCTGAATATTCCTGCGTTTAGCGCTTTTATTCTTGTCTGCAGATTTCCGTTTTGTCGAACTCATAACAAAAATTAATGTCAACGGATACCATTTATTCCATTTATTTATTTTTCGATTTATTTATTTTCGTATTCCTATCTTTCCCATTCACCATTACGAAAATTATTGATAACCAGGTCATTTCTGTCTTCCGTTTTGTAGCACGTTTGGTAGAGTTTTCCTATAACGATTTATGTCTATTTGTAATAAATAAGTTTAAACGGACGCTTAAAATTTAACCATACCCATTTTAAAAAGCTTTTTTTCAAACGATAAGAGAGATACTGAAGACCATTTTTTCGGAATCGATTTGCCATTTTCCTGGAGATACAGGCAGCTTGTACTTCACGAAAATGCCATAATTTTGTTGCGAATGACAGTCACCATTTTGTAGCAAGATATGTCCTCTTCAAAAACGAAGAATCGATTTCATTTCAAATAGTACTGTATTCCCAAGAGTTGTTAGTAACAACTTGTTACTAAGGTTTTACGGTTTCCAGCAAACAGTGTCACATCCGTTGTTTTCAAGGATTTTTGAACGTTTCAAGCTATCTTTTGGTTTATCATTCAATAATGCCATTGTAATCGCTCTTGAAAAAAAAATTCTAAGCCCCCTGAAAATTTCATGGTTTACGTTTCAAAGGGTGTAGAATACGAATCTGCAATAAACAATTTTCCGTCCGTCCGCCGTACGCACGATTTCTCCCAAACGGCTGGAGCAAAAAAGCTGAAATTTTCATTAAAAATCCATGTTGATCCGGCGACACCCCAATTCTTGAGCCAGCTCTCTCACTTAATTCAAAGTGCCCTTTAAGGGCTGTCAAAATTTTGTAAAATATCTAAAAACCTCAAAAAAAGTCAAAGCGGCCTAAATATGTACTCTTTTTGAAGAACACTCCACGAGGAATCGAATGAGCCCCTCCCCAGGTCCGTAGGTCGAACGATTCTCGATCTATGGCCGCGAAAATTCGCTTTATTTTGGTTTATTATTGTTTTTGTGTTGATATCAGTAACCTAGTGACGTAGTGATGTAGTAATGTGGATACTGGAGTGAACTCCTAAAAGGCTTTGTAGCCGATACACGGGTTAAAGCATTCTAATAACCATTGAAAAAAAAAGAAAAAACGCTGCAAATTCTTTCACTGGAGTTTATTATTCAATTGGCTTGCGTTCATGATTTGAATTTCTACTAAGCTTTGGAGTGTCCGTGTTTCACAAGTGATAGAGTGATTATTGAATTTCAGGAGGCACACAAATATGATCAACTGAACAATTCAAATAGGTATTTTGGTTGAGAACAGATTTACGTGCTCTATGCATATCTCCTAAAATTCAATAATCGCTCTATCACCTGTGAAACACGCACACTCCAACGCTTAGTGGAAATTCAAATCGTGGACGCAAGCCAATTGAATAATAAACCCCAGTGAAAGAATGTGCAGCTTTTTTTTTAAATTTCACTACATGCAGCAAAACATAATTTTTTCATGAGCTACATGGAAATGGTTTTTTTGAAGGATTTCCGTGATAAATAGTAAAGAAGCCAGCGGATGTTTGAAACGCATAGGTACCTTGTTTCCTTTCCCTTGAACAAGCTCTATCAACATTCATCTTGGCTGCAATACTGCAACTCATTCATTATTCATTTCAATTGAAAATTCGGTGTATTTACCAGCTACGTTAATGGTCCTGTTCTACGAAAAAGGTTAAACAGAAAATTTATTAACGTTCTAATTAGTTAATGCAATTTTTCACAGAGCCCAAAGCTTTAGTTGCAGTAATGTTATGTAATTTAATTTTAATGACTTAGCGAGAGCCACAATATATTTTCCACCTTAGTAGCTTTCTATGAGAATTTTATTATGGAGATTGGAGAAACTCTCAGTGAACCTTATAAATATAGAAAATTGATCTCGTATCTATCGCTAGAGCCTATTGTAGCATGCTACAATTTGTAACGAGACCGCTGCATATTGGATATTCCATTTTCCTGCCACTGACCACTTTTCCACAATCTTCCCCTATCAGCGAACGTTGCTATAAATATCGAGCGCGTTCCTTTTGTGAACCAAAAGAAAACAGGCATTAGACAATAAATTATTGACTTTCACAATTAGAGAGACAGCTTGCTTTTTGGTTAAAGTTGAATCCGATTTCATTTAGACACAATAAGTACTCAAAAGCCTGACAAGAAAAACCCCAGGCCCTAATATTGTATCTTCAAGCTATTTATACAGGGTATCCCAGGAGTTATGCACAGACCAGCTCCTACGTGTTCTGCAACTCATTTCCGAACAAAAATGCCTCCTAGCAATTTTTTGCCCGAGAGATTGTATAGTAGATAAAAAAAGCTAGTTTACTAGATAAAAAAAGGATCAGTGACATAAACAATAGGATCTACTAATATTTTTTTCTCATACTATCCGACGTTTTCGCAAGGGTGCGAGTTCTTTACAGGAGGAGTGTGGCATCCTTGCTGCTTCAGAAGCATTACCATTGGCAAAACCGTACACAAAAATCATGTCAGCATACTCAATTGTGGTATAGATACTCAACTTAACAATCTTGTTTAAACTCAAACTCTTTATTTGAACTCGATTTAAAACCCAATTTCTTACCATTGTCCTTCAACTGGATAACATGTTCGAGTCAACAAACATTTTGCTAAAACTGAATTTAGTCAGAAACAACAAATTATCAACATTGCAACACCCAATGCTACGGTCAAATCCGATTGGGGTTGATAGTACACGGCGCACAAAGCAACCCCTCCCTCAAGACCGCGGGGTCATGCGGGTCATTGCATATCCTGGCCCCTGACCAAGACAATGCATCCTCCGTAGCATTCCCGATTTTCAAACCTTAGGTATTTTTTAGTTATACAGGGAGTCCCACGAGTTATGCAAAATATTGGTAGATAATATTGTTTATGTCACTGATAATTTGTTTATCTAGTAAACTATTTTTTTTTTAATCTACTAATCCTTTTTTGTCACTAAGGTTTTGGTTATTACCATGTTCAATAGCTATAGCGCACCATGATGAATGGGATTATGCAATAGGGAATTTCACGCTGAAGGAAATACTTGAGGAAAGAGACGAAAGGGAAGAGTTGGTGATGATACGGAAGCCTGGTTTGATAAGGGTCCATAGTGTCAGCAAAAAGATGAATGCAACTCATCGCAATCAATCGTAAATGAACACAAACAATAGCCTTCTCTCGGCTCTTCGATTATCTTGACTTTGGCCAGACAGCTTAGAAATGTCGTAGACGCTGTTGACAAACGGACGGGTTTATGCATCCGACAAAACTAACTTAAATCGTCACTTGAGAGGTCTGGCGTTGTCACTATTCTATTCAGCGAGAAAATTTACGTATCAAGCTTCCAACCTTTTTTGTCGAGAATTTTGGAAAAACCTCAATTTTAACAGAAAACATACGTTTTTTTGCAATCAACTACCATTTCCTTAACTAAAAATATTTTTAAAAACCAAAAAGATTACACCTTTGGAAAGCTGACATTTCGGCGCACGTTTTACTAGGCCTCCACAGTTCTGCGTCAAGCATTAATGGGGTTTCTAGGCGAGATAAAAAACAGGCGATTTCAAGATTTTGACAAAACTGCCATTTCGCGCAGCAATCGCACATCTTTAATGCAATAAAAAACGTTTTCTGACATCAAATCGATGGAAAATTTAACGCTCTTTCCAACGGTGTCATCAAATTTGAGCTATCTCCAAAATTAAGAGGGTTATGAAAATTTTAATGACATAAGATCGAAAACACGAAAAAAATATCTTAAATCGTGAATAACTTGGAAACGAAGCCTCTGGCTGAAAATTGCTACGAAACATTTTTGTTCGGAAATGAGTTTTAGAACATGTAGGAGTCGGATCGTGCATAACTCCTGAGACACCCTGTATATTGGCACGCATCTAATCGTAGCTTTTCCTCACAAAGCTGTTATATATGTTTTTTTTAATCAGCTTATAAATTGCAAAGGCGCCATTTTTTCGAGATCTTTTAAAATCGAGTTTATTATGACATTTGCTTTAGAGTGTCTTGCGCTTGATATAATTTTTTGTTTGTTAAACTAGATCAAAAATAGAGCAAAACGCCGCCATTCGCACTTCTATCTCAACCGTCTCTAAGATATGATTTTTCGGCGATTGTTTTCAAGAAAACCTCGTTTTGTGCCTTAAAAACACACATTTCTCCATATACGAGTAAAAACCTTTTTTCCCCAGCTTTGATTACATTTTCGGATTTAGCATCAAATGTGCCTGAACATAGGACATTTCCATAGTCAAAAACCAACTTCTAAGTATATTAATTAAAGTTCAAATTTCAACATTAAAAAAATTGGTTTTTGGAAATACCAGAACTTCAACTCCATTTCCGAAAAACTCGCTAGAAGCAGCCAAATTTCAGGTAAACTTGCTAATCAAACCAGCTTTCCAATCGTGTGGTCAACTTTGCGATTACGTATCGATTCAATATGGAAATCATAGTTTGAAAACGAAAAACCTTTGGATAAGGACTAAAAACTACAAGGATAAAAACTGCCAAATTTGAAGAGTGCAAACTTAAGTGGAAATTATTAGTGGCACGTTAATGAGATACACTCGGCAGCTGAAGGAGCGTTGGGGTAGTTTATTTTCTAACGGTGCAGAAGTATGGGTATTTATAAATGGAGCTATTTTCAGAGGATGTTGAATACAATTATGATATGGAATCGCCGAGTTTAGATTTATTATTACAAAGAGTGATTCGTGGATTATATGAAGCAGAAATAATAAACCTTCGTGGTTTTTAATTATATTCTTCTTGAAACGTAAACCAACAAATTTCAAGAGGGCAAAACACGAAAACTTTTTTGTTCTCGGTCGATTACAAACGTTCAGTATATAGAACAATGTGTTCATAATATGAAACAATTAAAAAAAATAATAATAAAATAATTTAAAAAACTCCAAATCGTACTTCAAACGTTTTGCTCTATTTTTAGAACATCATTCATGTTTAATGAGCAGGTTGACTGAGATTAACCAGAAACGTGATATAAATCTTAACTTGGTGGTAAATCGTCTGTGATAACAATTGTCGGTAATGGTCTTTGTGTTAGTCAGACTGAAAATAATGAATAATACATTTTTTATTAAATTTCTGGGAATTATAAGGGTGAGACAGAAAAGTTAAATGATGATACATGATAATATGTTATTTAACTTGAGGAATCCATTTCAGTTTCACCTGCATTCTTCCGATTTTCAAAGTCCAAATAATAAATGAAATAATAAATAATAAAAAGGACCATTTCGTAGAGATCGATGAACGAAATGAAAAAAAATTGTATGGAATTCAGTCAGTTCGGATAATACACTAAGCAGTCAGACGGCTATTCCCACTACCAAATGGATTCATCCCTTATTGTAACAATTTCAATCAAGTGAATTGAATGGTGTACCTTCCTCCCAATACAGCCATTGAAAAACTTGGAAAAGCGCTGATCCGTAGCATATTACAATCTTTTAGGGGACCTTTCCGCTTGGATCAATATAGTAATATACTAGCTGGTTTTGACGTCGTTTCCCAGTTAAGGAAGTAAAATAGGTCAGATGTTCGCACTCTTCATTATCATACGTAAGTCCGCCTGAAGTCTTATTACATACTCATTTTCTCTATAATATTGTGAAATCTCCCTAAGACGGATCCCCCAGGGACCATCAAATAGAGTCTGCTTTAAAGGGGCGGCCTCGTGGTTTACACCACCCGATGTCGGGACCCTGAATAGGAACCGATTGTCATTAGCCCCAAAATTGGGTTGGCGGTCCCAATTTCGGGGGCCGACCAGGTGGTGAGGTAAGGCCAGAAATGCTCTAACAGTAAAATCCGACTGAATCAAATTTATCGAAATTACAAAAATGATTGAGCTACCAGTGAGGTGTTTGCAATGACATCGTTTAATGTAATTTTTCCTGAGTTTATCACAAAAAAAAACGTCTGCCAAGTGGGTGTGGCGCATAGCTTCCTCGTATCCATAACATGACTGTATAGATCATTGAAAATTATTATTGACTAAAGAACTTCGTTCGATTAGGCGAAGTAAATATTGAATTTCGGTAAATTTATTGTTATGCAGGAGCATAACTTGAGAAAATAAAGGTAGGCATGTTCAACTATTGAACAAACTATAAAATATACCTAATAAGTCCGAACAATCCCTGAAAATGTCATCGAAATTTGGCAAGGATTCCACGTTTGCGCAAGCGCAGAGGCTACTATTAATCCGGGGGTCATTAAACTCATAGGGGACCATCTACACATCAAACCGAACAATCCCTGAAAATATCGTCGAAATTGGTCAAGAACTCCCGGAGTTATGCGCGTAACAAGGATTTCACGTTTGCGCATGCGTAGAGGCTACTATTGATCCGGGGGTCATGAAACCTATAGGGGACCATTTACACCCCAACCCGCACAATCCCTGAAAATTTCATTAAAATCGGACTATAACTTCGTGTAGTTTTGCCCGTAATAAGGATTTGCTGACAGACAGACAGACAGACACACAGACAGACACGGAACCAAAATTGTTCAGAAAGGACTAAAACGCAAAATGCGAGCTTTTGATTTTGGAGACAAAAAAATTTTCACATTCCGAAAGTGAAAACAATGCTTCCGTTACCTTGGTAGATTCGGAAGCAATATGAAGAACGGCGTTGGTCCGGTATTAACGCGGCAAATGGTGCAAGTCAGAAGGGTGACCCACCATTTAATTAGGGACACCCGTTATTAAAAATATAAAATCTATAGTTTATTGGAGCTTACGATAGCAGCCGGAAATTTTTTCTAAAACGTTTGTATAAAATACAAGCCACCAGAGCAATAGGGCCACAAGTCAGGAAACCTCTTTTTCAAGGAGACACAATTGAAGTCTTGTTTCCTCGATCTAAAATAGTTTTCAAGTCCTTATTAAGGGCTTATAATTGCTTCATGTTTTCTGGGATGCCAATAAACCAGATCTGAAAGGAGGTGCTGAAAGATAAACAGTAGAGGAACACATTGAAACCAAAATCTCGAAAACGACGAACACCGAGATGTGGCCCTATTGCTCTGGGGATGCATGTTATGCAAGCTGGAAACACATGCTTTGCACGAAATATAAAGTTCTTGCCCAGGGCTTCTCCAGTTGCCACAATTTTCCGCCACCAATAAACGGCTGTCTGCAAATATAATAAGAACAGTTCGGGATCTAAACCAATTTGTTGCAAAGGGAAGCGGGGAACTGGGGTTTTGGTTTATTATTGTTTTTGTTTTGATAGCAGTAACCTAGTGACGTAGTAATGTGGATACTGGAGTGAACTCCTAAAAGGATTTGTAGCCGATACACGGGTTGAAGCATTCTGATAACCATAAAAAAACGCTGCAAATTCTTTCACTGGGGTTTATTATTCAATTGGCTGCGTTCATGATTTGAATTTCTACTAAGCTTTGAAGTGTGCGATTATTGAATTTCAGGAGGCACACAAATATGATCAACTGATCAATCCAAATAGGTATTTTGGTTGAGAAAAAAGGAAAATGAAAGGAAAATTGTAAGTTAGACAGGTTTTCCCTTTGTGGGGGAATTTAGGTAGAGTATTTAAGTAAGTATATTACCGATGTCGGATGCAGAAAGAGCATGACATTTAAGCTTCGAAGCGCTAGGATAAATACAGCTTGGTGTTGATTTAGCTGATCCACTTTATTGAAACGTGTATGAATCAAGATCTTTAGATTTACGAATCCAAGAAAACAATGATCGTTAATAGAGCTGAAATAATGAGCAACCAGGAACGTTTGCTCAAGGCTCTAGCTCCGGCTTTAATGAGACCACAGCAAGCAGCCGATGCTGTCAGTTCTGCTAAAGCTAACGCTTGAAGGTTGCTCTACTTTCCACTATTGGCAGACGTTTTTACTTGTTTTCCCAAGATTTTCCGTCCAATTTTCGATCTGGAGCTTCCTTCCAGGCAATATCATTCCTTTACTATTTGATACTACCGCTTCATTCAACCATCATCACTACTGAAATACCTACTGTTTTAGTTCACATTTAATACCGTCACCAAACGTTCCGTAATTATTGAATAGATGATGGTGGTAAATATTACATCTCACCTTCTTCGCTCCACAGCAAGTCATCTTCCAACTCGATAAAGGCCTCGCAGTTATTACTAAGTATCTTTCGACTGAAATGGCAGATAACGTGAATATCGACATCATCCCCGAAAAGCCGACACCGAATGCATATAGTACGCAACCTGAAATTGGAAATGAATTTCTATTTACCGTGATTCCATTACGCTCAAAAAAGAAAGTGTGTTCATTAGGAGTACTGGCAATATGTAATGCACCAAGATGGCACATTTTCTATTTTGAGATATTGATTATGTAGTAGGTACTGCTCATAAAGATCTATTTATTACATAATGATGAGAATACGAACCTGAATGTCCGAACGCCCATTTTCCTTTGAAAGACGAAATCACTACCATCGTGTGCAGGATTGAAGTCGCAAGGTCTCCCACTGCCAAATTGATGATTAAAATTGAAAATGGCCCTTTCAACCTTCTGTACCTGCAAATGAATTTGTAAAATTGTCAAGAAGTAACTAAACCTTACAGTTCAGTTCTAATAAAAAATCTAAAACACTCGCTCACTTGAAAAGTGTAAAAACTGTTTAACGAAACATTCATTATTCATTCATTCACATAAGGAAATCCCATTTCATTCATCGGTTTCATGGTTCATGCTGAAAAAGGACATAACTGTAACTACCGAATCTTAAGACACCAGATTGGAGCGTATAATAGGTTTATTTTCCTTTTGGAAACGTTTCGTCCCGCTTTGGGGACTTCTTCAGTACATCATAAAACATTCGTCAATATTCACTAAGGCCTATTTCTATCACATGTATTTTATTCTTCATTATGACTGTCATTCTTAATAAAATTAATTTCAACCTGTCACTATGTCATATTTAATCGTGCGTATCTAACCAAAATTATCCTGGTCAACACTCACATGTTATTGTTGGAATGATTCTATCCTATAGGGAACGAGTTAAGTTTGTTAGTTAATATAGTAGCAACACTCATCATTTATATTCATCTTTATCCTTTGTTAGTTATGTGAAAGTTTTATTATTTACCTTTTGTATGAAGTCATCATTTAAAATCCAGAAGGGAACAGTAGACAAATTTTTTCTTGGTTGGTTAGTCAAAGCTGGTAAAAATACTATGAATATTAAGAATGATTTATATAGCCTTAGTGAATGCTTCCAACCTATATTTAATACTAACCGGGTCATGAGGGAATAGAGGGCAACGAGGAAGCTGATCGCCTTGCTAAAAAGGGATCAGAGTCCAACCCAATTGGACCTGAACCCCAAATAGGGGTTACCAAGAGTTATATAACTCAACAGGTTCAGAAATGGGAAGACAAAACACGCACAGAATACTGGCACAACACTCCTAAGCAGAGGCAAGCCAAGCGGTTTCTTACAATCTCAAGGAAACGAGCAAAAGCCCTTCTATCATTGAGGCGCAAAGACCTTCGCAAACTTGTGGGTCTTCTTACTGGCCACTGCCCCCTAAGGTATCACCTAAACAAAATTGGTAAGGCCAGGACAGTAGAATGCCGGCTCTGCTGCGAAGAGGCGGAAACAGCAGAACACATACTTTGTAATTGTCCTGCTGTTGCATCAACTAGATTCCGGCATTTCGGGAAGGGTGCCCTTACACCCTCTGATATTGCCTTGGAAACACCTGAAAACCTCCTACACTTTGTGAACGAAGAGGTTATTAAAAAGGTTATGAATTAAAAATGGGGACAGCGTCACAATAGATCCTAGCGGTCTCAGTGACCAGGGGCTCCTCCCATCCCTTATCGGAAAAAAAAGAATGATTTATATAGCCTTAGTGAGTACTTCCAACCTATATTTAATACTAATTAAACATAATATATGAATAACCAACCAATAGTAGAATAATGAGAAACACACGTGTGACTGACAACAATAGGGATAGGGGAAGAGTTGAGTGACAGCAGCAACGATAATGACTAGTAGTTTCCCATTTATTTTCTCACGAATTATCTTACAAGAAAACATTTTTCTACTGTTCCCTTCTGGATTTTAAATGATGACTTCATACAAAAGGTGAATAATACAACTTTTACATAAGTAACAAAGGATAAAGATGAATATAAATGATGAGTGTTGCTACAATATTAACTAACAAACTTAACTCTTTCCCTATAGGATAGAATCACTCCAACAATAACATGTGAGTGTTGACCAAGATAATGTTGATTGGATACGCACACTTAAGAGGAGAGAAAAATTTAATTTTATTAAGAATGACAGTCATAATAGAGAATAAAATACATGTGATAGAAATAGGCCTTAGTGAATATTGACGAATGTTTTATGCTGTATGCAGGACTGAAGAAGTCCCCATAACGGGACGAAACGTTTCCAAAAGAAAAATAAACCTATTATACGCTCCAATCTGGTGTCTTAAATGATAGTGGTCACACCACAACCAACAACCATAACTACCGAATCAAGTTGACTCCTCTTCTCGTAACTCTTCATCGCCTCTACAAGTACATTAACCAAACTGGAGTTAATGTATATACCTCCTTTTAGTTGCCCCTTCGAAAAAAAAATCAAAACCATCTCGGAAAACGGTTTAGTGACAGTGGTATAAAACTTGAGTATAAAGTTCAAAACCCTAATAATTATTCCATTCGTTTAAAAAGATAAACCCGAAAAACGTTGCTAGCTGCATCGATCAGTTAATTTATAATGCCTTCCAAACGATATAGCCGCGCCGCAGAAGTTCTTAGCACGCGACTACCTACTGAAATATTGATTAACTAACCAGTTACCCATGTATAGCACGGGATCCAGTAATGTGTCTTATCAGTAACTCTAGTGGTAATCAGGTAATGAAGTTATCATACATTACAAATGCTATAATGGAACGCAAGAAGACAGGATGTTCAATACCTAGTATTTTTCTGATGATACTGTCTCCACCGTACAATAGCATCATTCAACTTAGCTTCATATAACTTCAAAGTTCGCCTATCACATTTTGGTAGCTCCATACCTAACCACGATCATCCAAATGACTTTAAGATCACAAAACTGATCAGAGCGGCTCCTTCACCTCGGGGGCTGAAAAACAAACTAACTTCTGCATCGTTGGGAATCCGAAAGAAATTAGTCTCAGAACTCACTCAGATAATTTGGTCGGTTCTACTTCTTTTCACGGCCACCTAGCAATCCCTTTGAAGTTTTACTAAAAATATCAATATCGTATCCTTCAGTGGAAATGGCAATTCAATAGGCAAGAGCTCACTCGGATGGTCAAGATAGGTCCGATTCTTCTCATTACAACGCAATGATTCCATTGAGATCCTATTTCCATTAGAGTTCACTCAACCCATCAAAGAACTCTATATCTTGCACATTTTTAAATGACCGCTCAAAAGAAGTTTAATTTCACATTTCAATACTACAAAAATACTGAAACAGTTTGTTTCTCATCAGAGTAATTTACCTTAATTAAACCTGATTGCCATATCAAAATCATTAGTAATACTAAATCATAAGTTGGAGTCGCGAAGTAAAACCCTGGTTTAACTTTTAGTTGGTTCGATATACTTTTCTAGTACTCTAAAAGTAAAGACTTAAATTTATTTGGTACTCAACTGTTTATTATTTCGTTGTTAGACAGCCCAACAACGGGGAGTGGAGGATAATGAAGAAACTCTGTCACAAGCTCAAACTATTATCGAAGAAATATTGAACTGATACCGGTTTTCTGGTTGCGTGATTTGAAAATTTACTTATTTGGTTTTACAACATCAAAGATAGTGAGGAACAAAGGTTTACGTTTTTTTCATCGACTTCGCATCAGTTTTTGACCGAATTAATAGGGAATATTTATGGTTCAAACTTTCTCGGGAGGGAGTTTCAACCAAGTTTATAGATGCTCTCAGTAGACAATATGCACATACGGAATCTGCCGTGAGGCTAGCAAACTCCTCGACAACGGGATACTTTGCTACTTGTTCAGGTGTGAAACAGGGGTGCTTGCTTTCTCCAAGCGTTTTTGCATTGTACTTGAGCGATTTGCACGATTTTTTGACTGAGGGTGTGTGGGTGGGGGATCGGGAGGTGCGGCATCTGTCTTTCGCTGATGACGTGGTACTCCTGGCGTCTAGTGTATTAGGGCTGCAGAGAATGATCGACAGAATGGAGGAGTATTGTCGGACTTGGGGCTTGGAGCTTAATCTTTCAAAATCGAAGATTATGGTCTTCAGGAACGGGGGTAGACCGAGTGCCAAAGAAAAATGGCAGTTTGGTGGCCAGATAGTCGATGTTGTCAATAGGTATAAGTATCTGGGGTACACGTTAACGCCTACACTCACTCTCAACCCGCATCTAGAAGATGAGAGTTCAACGGCAAAGCTAGCTATCACCAGTATGTGGAAGCAGTTTTTGTCCCATCCAAAGATTCCATTCACTGAAAAGAGTAAGGTTTTTGACGCTGTAGTGCGCTCAATTTTGTGCTACTCTTCGCAAGTGTAGGGCTTTGTTCAAAGCGACCATGTCGAATCAGTTATGCGTTTCTTCATTAGGATGGTTTTCTCTCTCCCTAAGTGCACGCCTAATTACATTCTGCACCTTGAAACCCAATTGAAGCCTTTGTATCTGTACACCCTCCGAATGCACTTTAATTATATACGGAAAATTATGAAAATGCCAAGTAATCGTCTGCCAAATTATTTGGCAAAGAAGTGTGTAGCGCTTAATGTTTATTGGGCAAAGGAGTGGAGAAATCTAAATGAAAAATATGGTACACCAATTTTGAATTTTGAGAATCCTTCAGAATGGAGGAAGTGTATAGAGGAATGTCTAACCATGCAAGATAGATCAATGTTCGCCGAATTTAATGATAAAGCTCTCTGCTCTCGGAACCATCCGCAATATTTGGCTCTAAGACTTGAAAATGATGTACTACCACTTAGCCAGTTCAAGGACTTCCAGTTATGCAAATGGCTCTTCAAGATTAGAGGGGACCTTTTGGCTTTAAGGTATAGACCCTATGAGTCTGATAATCAGGCAAGTGCAATTTGTAGTAGTGGGGAAACTGAAAATTGTTTTCATTTCATAGGGAGGTGTAGTGCACTATGTTCTGTAAGATGGAGGTATTTAGGAAAGTCAGAGCTAGATTGGGAAGAGTATATTGTACTGTTAAAAACTGGAGACCCGAATTTGATAAAATATAGCCAGGTAGCTTGGAATTTGAGGAGCAGAACAATAACTGAATATGGGTTGAACGGGTAATGGGAAAGGCGTACCTAATATTTAGATGCTAGTCAGATTATAAATTGTTATGAAAAAAAAATAAAATAAAATAAAATATAAAAGTGTTGAAAAAATAAATGTGTTTATAAAATAATAATAAATATTAATGACACGTTATTCCAATACAATATTTATGACACTAAGAAAATATTATATTTATACGAATGGGCAGACTCATCGGACGGTCCTACGTGACCATGATTATTACATTATTGTTTGAAAAATTAATGTAAACTCTTTACTATGTTAACGAATAAAGCATGTTTTGTATCTTCTTCTATCTATCTAGTGAGGAACTTAGAAACCGCAACCGGTAGTTTATCTTTACCAGATACCAAAAACCAGACCCAGCATTCAACAATGCCTACAAGTTTTCCTTACTGTAAGTAATAGTAATAAAAAAATTAAACCAATATAACAACGTGTGTTAAATTTTTGGACTTCATTTTCTCTTAATTTTGTTACGTGACCGTTGAGTGGCACTTCGTATTTGATTGATTTATCGCTCTTCTCTTTTATTCTACAGACCTGCCAACGATGATCTAATTCTCCGTTGCAAAGGATTTTAATTAAATTAATATTACGTAAGTCATTCTCGAGCTCGTTTACAATTTTATTGGAAACAACCGTGGGAATGATTCCTCAGGGCGTATAATAAAATCAATTAGAAAGGCTTGGGGCGGAAACGCCCTCCTTGGAAAAACCTCACCCTCACCATTAATATTGACGGAGATTGTCCGATATCCGAGACCCTAGTTTGGCGAGAACGCCTCGCGCAGCAATCTTGGGGTAGGTCTCTCTTCTGTTTCCTTCCGGCAAAGCAGCTCTTAATGAACACTCCGGAATCCGCTGAGTTGAGGAGTATCCATCTTGAACTAATGAGACATACGTTTTGCCTCCACACCGCTCTCTTTCGCCTTGGTGTACAATCAAGACTCGAAGGTGGCTGAGGTCAAGAGGCAACTAGTTTCGTGCCTCTCTGCAGATACATTCAGCTTCCGTTTGTCACACTTGTCCTTCCTGCCCAAAGGAAATTACTCGGTCTTTCAAAATTCCAAAGCTATTCCGAAAGGATCAAAACATATCAAGAACTTGAACATTCCAGTTTGGAAAATTCAACCAAGGAAATCCACTGCAATTCATCCAGAACAAGATGCTCAAACATTTTCAAGATTTTCAGGCGGGGCTTACACCTGACGTACGCGGGCGGAAATCGCAGACAACCGTGGGGAAACACCGTTGCACTGTTTTGCCTACACTTGCTTGGGCCCTTTGTACCCCGTTGTACTTTTCTCTCTAGGCTCTCGATGCTTCTAGGCTGTTGTGATGTTTCATTTGTGCTATGTACCACGCTCCCCTTCTATGGAGAAGAAATCAGCAACATCTCTTACGTGCTGCAGAGGCTGAAGGCCTGTAGGATCAGAAGAACCTCTCATCGTTTTTGGATGTCTATCTTTCGTCTCTCTGTCGTTAGAGGAACTGTCACTTTTATAGCATAGGACGGGGATAGCCTCGAACCTCTTCAATCAGTTGGCGGGTGGTATAACGCCGTGTCTTACGTGGAAAACGAATGCGAGCGACGCGAGCGAGCGGGCGACCAACGCGATCTGTTAGCGCGATCAAACAATACAATTCTATGGAAGTGTCTTACGTAGGAACGTCGCGGTAGTCGCGTTCGCCGAGGCAAACGCTCGCGTCGCGTGGTTTGATTTTCAAATCGGTTTGAATTTTGTCGCGCAATCGCGTAAGCGCGTTATTATTTGTTTACGTTTTTGTAGGTTAACCTGCTGTTGTTAACATTATTCATTCGTCTTTGATATTGCTTTTGGTTTATTATTCAATAATAAACCATTGTAATCGCTCTGGAAAAAAAAAATTCTAACCCCCCCAGAAAATTTCGTGGTTTACGTTTCAAAGGGTGTAGAATCCGAATCTGCAATAAAAAACGCTGCAAATTCTTTCACTGGGGTTTATTATTCAATTGGCTTGCGTTCATGATTTGAATTTCTACTAAGCTTTGGAGTGTGCATGTTTCACAGATGATAGAGAGATTATTTAATTTCAGGAGGCACACAAATATGATCAACTGAACAATTCAAATAGGTATTTTGGTTGAGAACAGATTTACGTGCTCTATGCACATCTCCTGAAATTCAATAATCGCTCTATCACCTGCGAAACACGCACACTCCAAAGCTCAGTAGAAATTCAAATCATGAACGCAAGCCAATTGAACAATAAACCCCAGTGAAAGTATTTGCAGCGATTTTTTACAGGATACTCCGGTTTATCATCATGCGTTGATTCGTCTGGTGAGAAATTATTAATGAAGAATTGTAATAAATTGTACATTTTTACTGTAAATACTGTTCAAAATGCCCACCATTCAATCAATCTATGACCCCCTTCTACCCATGAGCGACGCGGTTCAGATTTGAAATTGCACGCAAACTGTGGGAGATATGGCCCTTTTAATGCGGTAAGGTCGAAAAAAAGGGGAACAATCTTAAAATTGAAAAAAAAATTGCATTTGCAAGTGTGGAAAAAAAATTGCTGGGAGGGATTTTCGATCAGAAATTTTCCGTAGAATCTTCTCCTGGCCTGTGACCGTCACGAAATGAAACACCCTGTATATTATCCTTACCAAACATGCTTATCTTCGCCAGATCTGCCCCCTTTTCTCTAACAACCTGAGTGTCCATGAGTGTGACAAAACCATCGCTTAAAGCAGTACTTGAACCCTCTCCTCTCCTAACCCTAGGTAAGTGGGTTTTTCCCAAATCAATGAACTTGACTGTTTATTAATTAGCCGACGGTGGATTGGACGATGTAAGAGATAGAGGTGAGCATTGTGTAATAATTTTGCAGTTCTTTGGATCGTTATTGATACATTTTATATTAATCAATATATTAATCAATTTTTTATTAATTAATGAAGGACTCCTGTATAAAATTAAAAGAGATCTGCCGGAAGAATTCTATGTACTGCTGCAATCGTTCCTTTCAGAGAGGTATTTTAGAGCAAAGCATGAGGGGGCATACTCAACCCTAAAGGAAATTAGGGTAGGAGTTTCTCAAGGAAGTGTACTTGGGCCACTGCTATACCATTTGTATACAAGCGATGTACCAATGGACGAAAACACAACCGTTGCAACTTTTGCAGATGATACAGCTCTTCTGGCAGTTGGTGAATCCGTTGAAGAAGCAACTTCTAAACTACAGCGTACCGTTAATAAAGTAAGCGAATGGACCACAAAATGGCGGCTCAAATTAAATGAGCAAAAATCGTCTCACATCAACTTCACAAATAAACGAATAACTGCATTGCCTATAATGCTGAATGAACGAGTGATACCCATAGTTAACACGGCGAAATACTTGGGAATGACTCTTGATACCAAATTAAAATGGAAAGAGCACGTTAAGAAGAAAAACGAAGAACTGAAGATAAAATTTAGAAGATTGTATTGGTTGCTTGGTAGGCATTCAGAGCTTTCCATACATAATCAACTGCTAGTGTACAAGCAAGTTCTGAAACCAGTGTGGACGTATGGTTCACAGCTCTGGGGCTGTACGAAGAAGTCTAATATTAAGATGATTCAGACTTTTCAAAACAAAGTGCTAAGAGGTATCGTCAATGCCCCCTGGTTCATTCGTAATGACGACCTCCATCGCGACCTTAAAATGGAAACAGTGAGCGAAGTGATTAAGCAGCACGCAGTTAAACATGAACAGCGACTTCACGCGCACATAAACCCTGAAGCGCTTCTCCTCCTAGACAACAGTACCGTCATCCGGCGGCTTGATAAGACAAAACCCTTGGACCTAGTGATGTCACGTGATTAGTGAGTCAGTGTAGTGAATGGGTGCTATCCGGAGTATAGCCATTGGGCTACTAACTCCATAAATTGTAAATTATTGTACGAGTGTAAGTTAACTTGATTGGCCTATGCTCAGTTGTTATATTATTGATATTCTTGTAAATAAATATCGATTTGGAAAAAAAAAATATTAATCAATCGAATGAGTGGTTTCATCCGTTCTCTTCACCTGACCGTCAAATAAAAACCGAGGCAAGAAAAATGGGACATTGTTCTGCTATTGAAGATGACTTAGCCGACGAAATCAATTCATCGTTTATAACTCTTTGATTTTGTGAAAATATACTAAATTTTTGGTACTCTATGTTTTTCTTGGTGTGGGTTTCCACAACTTCGTAGTGATGTAGTGCGTATCCTTGTTAACTTAGTAAAAACCCTATTGAATAAACAATCAATTTACTGGCAATCTCAAAAAAATGTGTTATGTAACTTGGGTTACCTGTGGAGAATAGGAGATACCTCCTTTCATTTCTACATAAGCATAAAACGTGTAAGACGTCTATCATAGGCTCCTTTCAATCACCAGTGATCACCACAGGAGAGCTGTAGATTATGAAAATGATGAAGAAGCCTATGCTAATTTGTAACGTTTCTCCCCAAAACCCCAAGCATTGTAAATAAAATAACTCGTAACATTCTGCATATTTCCATAAAAGAATAATAACAATGGATGCTTGTAAATTATTTGCTATACGTTGTGAATTATGTATCAATACCTTGTGAAGACAATAATCACCAATAGGTTGCCTATGATCCCAGTGAGACCCACCAGGGCCAGGTAAGACCCCAGCACGTAGTAAATTTCCTTGCTCGCGTATCGGAAAGGTGGCCACGCAGTGTCGTTCGTATAGAAACTCTGAAATTAAAAAGAAAAAAAACTTGTGAAAAATTAACACTGTTAAAAGTTTTCACTTTGGAATGCTAGAAGAAATAAAGTTTCGTAATTTAAACTAAATTAAATTAATTAAACCCATGTTGAGTTATTTGAAATTTGGCGACGTTGTGTTCAGAGAAAATGTCAACTAAAATATTTTCACGAATTTTCTTTAAAAAATGAAGGTATCGCTGTAACTCACGGAATTTCTCCATTTAAATACGTTTTAGAAACAAAATATCGTTTTGATACATCCCAAACATTCCTTTCTTTTGACGCATGAAAAACTTGAACTTACATCTATAATTTTTTCAGGTTTCCATAGTGATAACAAAATTTTTGTTAAGTAACTATCCAATAAAACAACAAATACAAAGATTCTCCCTTTTTTTTGTCACCTCTCCTGATTTTTTTTATAAACGTTTTGAAATTTGGAGAATTTATCGGGATTGAACGGTGTTGTTCAACGAACTCATAATGGTTGATTTATTGGGGGAAAAATTGATTTTTAAAATATTTGGAGACATTGCAGTTTTAATTTTCCTAAAAAATTTGTTAATAGTAATAACGGGTTAAAAAATCACCCATAGTTATGTTTTTCAGGTTGGCGACACCGGTTGGTGACGTCGTCCAAACGGCATCTGTTGGAGTGAAAAGTTCTTAGTATACTCTGCCATTTCATCATGGAAAGCCTCAAAAACTAGCAACGATTGCGAATTGTCGAAATTTATTACCTATTTAAATTTGTGCTCTGTGAAAACGCTGCAAATTCTTTCACTGGGGTTTATTATTCAATTGTCTCGCGTTCATGATTTGAATTTCTACTGAGCTTTGGAGTGTGCGTGTTTCACAGGTGATAGAGCGATTATTGAATTTCAGGAGATATGCATAGAGCACGAAAATCTGTTCTCAACCAAAATACCTATATCGATTGATCAGTTGATCATATTTGTGTGCCTCTTGAAATTCAATAATCGCTCTATCACTTGTGAAACATGCGCGCTTTTTGCATGTTTTTACATACATGCATGTTTTTTTATGGTTATCAGAATACTTCAACCCGTGTATCGGCTACAAAGCCTCTTAGGAGTTCACTCCAGTATCCACATTACTACATCACTAGGTTACTGCTATCAAAACAAAAACAATAATAAACCAAATAACGCAAATGTTGGCAATAAATCGGGCCATACATCGGGAATGGTTTGAGCTAGGGACCTGGGAAGGGGCTCATTCGATTCCTCATGGAATGTTCTTAAAAAAAAGTCCTAATTCAGGCCGCCTTGCCTTTTTTTGAGGTTTTAGGGATTTTACAAAACTTTGACAACCCTTAAAGGGTACTTTAAATTAAGTGAGAGTGCTGGCTAAAGAATTGGGGCGTTTTCGGACCAATATTGATTTTTCCTGTAAATTTCAGAAAAAATTTTGCTCCATCCGTTTGGGAGAAATCTTATTGAATAATAAACCAAAATGTATGTAGGTTGTTATGACCATATTATGGTTGTCATTATCGACCTGGTGATCATCTTTGTTTTAAATAATGGAAACCTATACAGTTGAGCGTTTTGATATGTGTGGATGACTTTGAGAGTGTTGAGTATTAATTCAAATTTTTAATGAGAACACACTCTTTTAAAATTGCGAACCGGGATTGGGGAGGCCGATATGGAAACTTGAAGAATGAAGAGGAAAAAAGATGGAAGAGCTTCATTTGAAAAGCTCTAATTCTAAGGGCATTTATTGCGGAATGAAAAGACAAAGACGATCCTGAAAAAAACCTTTTTGACCGTTTGCTTGGAAAAGGTGTACCAACCACTCAAGCTCCGGAGGAGATAGTGTTACTCCCTCGTTGTAAAATCGATTCCCGGGAATGATGTGAATGAATAGAACAAAAGTTGAATTCTTATCGTTCAATGGTTCATTCAATTTCAATGAAAGCCAAGAGTGAAGGGAAAAATTATTCCAAGAATAAATCATGATGAATAGAGGTTTTGTAATCAAAACTGATGTCAGTCACAAACAATAGCGAGGTAAGGGGAAAGGGGTAAAATACTTTCCGCGCTTACCAGGAAATGTTATATTGTTGGTAAAAGTATACGGTATTATTGTAAGCAATCACTAAAACACAATAATTTCCAATACCAATGCTAACACCATAGATATACCGACCGACTATGAAGCGCAACCTTGTCCATTTACGAGTATGTGACGATAATAGGACAAAAAGTGCGGTATACTTCCTGTCGCTTCGAACTACACTTTTGTTTCTAATGTATAATTAAAATGTGCCTAGGTCTCTGCGGTAATTTTAACACCGACGGATCGAAAATATCATTCAATATTCAAAATACCTATTTGGATTGATCAGTTGATCATATTTGTGTGCCTCCTGAAATTCAATATCTCTCACCTGTGAAACACGCACACTCCAAAGCTTAGTAGAAATTCAAATCATGAATCAATAAATAATAAAACCGCAGTGAACTGATTTTTTTTTAAATCGGTTTTAGAAGGAAATTCAGAGAAAACACAATTCCATTGTAGTTTATAAGTGTATTCGATCGTCACAAGTTTCTGGTCGATTTGTAGTATGTTCAAATTTGTTCCAATTAGCATTCATGTTCAGGAGATCGAACAGATAATTGCATCATTGACATTCCATGTCCACAATTTCACTTACCCTCTTGGGAAGTATAAGTTCGTTCATCACGAAAAATCGCAATGGTTATTTTCTGTCCTAATCTACGTAGAGAGCTGAAATGTGAATGGTAGCTAGCTAACGTGGGGCCTACCACAGAATACGAGTAAAAAATCTAGATCAGTTATTTACGTAGGAGGTTATCTATTGCAGAAATAAATGTAATAATTCGTGATAAATAAAATGTAATAAACCTTAGTGTAATAATTCGATTACAAAGGTAAATTATTGAAAATTATACCCCAAAATATAAATTTCCAAAACCATGGTTTTCCGTTCATATCATTTTACTGCATAATGACGTCTCTAGTTTCACGGTACAATGCATTGATAGTAAATATTATAATAATATAATGATAATAGTAAATGTTTTTTATTAAAGCAAAGTCGATGGGATAGAAGTGCTCGTACAGCCCAGGGACAACCCTGAAATATCGTTAGATTGTCGTTAACGTTAGGCCATAGTTAAAAACAGAAAAAAAAAAACAACTACGTTAACCACAGTAACCTGATATTACAGTGTCCACCCTTCTATGTGGATTTCTTAATTTCCTTGAAAAAAAAAAAAAAAAAAAAAAATGCTGTTAAATATGTGTCATACGAAATTATAGTCGAATGGCTTGAAATAACACATTGCTGCTGCTATGAGTTCCGCTACAACACTGTGTCTAGATGCAGTAGTAACCGTGTAATTTTGTTTCCTGCTCAATCGTAGCTTGTTTTGAGGATACACGTAACGACAAATAACATGACTCACATCGTAACCTGTTTCAAAAAACGCTGCCAATTCTTTCACTGGGGTTTATTTTTCAATGATTCATGATTTGAATTTCTACTAAGCTTTGGAGTGTGCGTGTTTCACAGGTGATAGAGCGATTATTGAATTTCAGGAGATATGCATAGAGCACTTAAATCGGTTCTCAACCAAAATACCTATTTGAATTGATCAGTTGATCATATTCGTGGGCCTCCTGAAATTCAATAATCGCTCTATCACTTGTGAAACACACACACTCCAAAGTTTAGTAGAAATTCAAATCATGAACGCAAGCCAATTGAATAATAAACGTTTTTTTTTTTTATTGAACCTCAATACCCCCCCCCCCCCCCTTAGTAGAAATTCAAATCACAATAAAACATCTATGATACCCCCACAATAAAAACATCTATGATTTATCAAGTCCTTGAGCACTCATATTGCGTTAAAACTTCCCCAAATCCAAATTTAAACGAAAAATATCATCAACTGATCAATCCAAATAGGTGTTTTGGTTGAGAACCGATTTACGTGGTCTATGCATATCTCCTGCAATTCAATAATCTCTCTTCACCTGTAAAACACGCACACTCCAATGCTTAGTAGGAAATGTTGGCACCATAAATCGAGCCATACATCGGGAATGGTTTGAGCTACGGACCAGGGGAAGGGCTCATTCGATTCCTCATGGTATGTTCTTCAAATAGGTACAAATTTAGGCCGCTTCGACTTGTTTTGAGGTTTATAGGGATTTGACAAAACTTTGACAGCCCTTAAAGGGCACTTTAAATTGAGTGAGAGGGCTGGCTCAAGAATTGGGGCGTCATCGGACCAAGATGGATTTTTCATGAAAATTTCAGATCTTTTGCTCCAGCCGTTTGGGAGAAATCGTGCGTACGGCGGACGGACGGAAAATTTTTTATTGCAGATTCGGATTCTACACCCTTTGAAACGTAAACCATGAAATTTTCAGGGGGGTTATAATTTTTTTTTTTTCCAGAGCGATTACAATGGTTTATTATTGAATAATAAACCAAAATCGACATCAGGTTTTCGCTTGAACGAGTTTTTATAGCGAAAAAACTCATTTAAATTGATGCAATGTTTTTTTTTTTTCGCCGTATTCTATCTTTCCAATAAATATCATCGTAGGGACGATCCTTTTCGTTCCCTGCTCCATTGTTTCATACATTATTTATTCGCCACGGAACGGAAGAGCAGTGTGTTTTTCTTTGGAACTTGTTATTTATTTCGAAAGGTATTTAATGTTCTTTTCCCATTTATGTGCACTTCTGCGAACTTTATTCAAGGTTCCCTGACAATATCAGCGATTGTGTTGATTTTCATTGTTATGAACAAATGTGGGATGTCGCAGATGCGTGTGATTTCTCCTTCGTAGTTGCTTGCGAAGACGATGATAACGCGAAAGACTGCAGCAATTTTTATTAGTTTTGATAAATCAGGGGATTGTTCAGCAAATAAAATAGTTTCGTTGATCAGTTAACAATTTCAAGGTTATTCAATTAGATTATGAATTACAATATTGTACAGGGGTCTATGTATTAATAATAGACTAGGATGGACTGGCTAATAAGGTCGTAGTTACAAACATTCTCTCCTGATTTTCTTCTTTTTTTAATATTATTCTTATTATTATTCTATTTTATTATGATTTTTTTCGATCCGGAATTCCGTGTAATTTTTCTAAATATTTATAGGTGTTAACGATGATGTTCAAAAGTGTGATTGTATACAAACCGGAACCAGGGACGTAATGCAAGCATTACAGTTCTATCTCCGCACAATGTGATCGCATTGAAGTTCTGAAACCGCTGCAATTTCTTTCACTGGGGTTTATTATTCAATGGCTTGCGTTCATGATTTGAATTTCCACTAAGCTTTGGAGTGTGCGTATTTCACAGGTGATAGAGCGATTATTGAATTTCAGGAGGCACACGAATACGATCAACTGATCAATTCAAATAGGTATTTTGGTTGAGAACAGATTTACGTGCTCTATGCATATCTCCTGACATTAAATAATCGCTCTATCTCCTGTGAAACACGCACACTCCAGAGCTTAGTAGAAATTCAAATCATGAATGCAAGCCAAATGAATGAAATTGAATGATAAACACGAGTGAAAGAATTTGCAGCGTTTCATGCATATCAGAATGCTTCAACCCGGCTATAAACCCTTTTAGGAGTTCACTCCAGTGTCCACATTCACTACATCACTAGGTTACTGCGATAAAAAAAACCGCTGTTGTTTTTGTTTTGATCGCAGTAACCTAGTAATGTAGCGAATGTGTTTGCAAATGTTGGCAGTATAAATCGGGCCATACATCGGGAATGGTTTGAGCTACGGACCTGGGGAGGGGCTCATTCGATTCCTCATGGAAAGTTCTTCAAAAAAAGTCCAAATTAAGGCCGCCTTGACTTTTTTGAGGTTTTTAGGGATTTTACAAAACTTTGACAACCCTTAAAGGGCACTTTAAATTAAGAGGGAGCGCTGGCTCAAGAATTGGGGCGTTGTCGGACCAACATGGATTTTTCCTGAAAATTTCAAATTTTTTGCTCCAGCCGTTTGGGAGAAATCGTGCTTACGGCGTACGGACGGAAAAATTGTTATTGCAGATTTGGATTCTACACCCTTTGAAACGTAAACCATGAAATTTTCAGAGGGGGTTAGAATTTTTTTTTTTTTCAAGAACGATTACAATGGTTTACTATTGAATAATAAGCCAAAAGAGAAACACGATCAATATCTATATTGATCTATCTTAAAAGATGACGGAGGATCATCCTTGGCCAGCAAACTCCCTGTGAGTGTTGCAGAAGCTAGATGCAGCCAGTTTTAACTTACTCTCTTAACTGGATCTACAAACTGCGGTGGATCCTTCATATTGGTGAGGGAGATTTATCAGGCTTGCATGATGATGATGACCTTCTATCTCCCCCCCAGTTACGGTAAAAACCACTGGTTATCAATTGACATTAACCTATGGCTTAACTCCAGAAATGATGGATCCTTTCGTACCATCTGCTGTTTTGAAGAGGTTTGAAATATGACTATGTCAGAGGTCTGAAATATGACGTGCATTTTACAGCTAACTGTAAAAATTGTAACAGGAACGAGCCAGGTACTGTGGTTCACTTCCTGCTTCTCTGCCTAATGTTCCCTACAAACAGTATAACACAACTTTTTAAACAGCAATTATACCTCACAATTCTGTCGGTAATACATTGCTTTTATTGATGATGCTCACCGGCCGCTGCAGAAGTTATAAACGTTTACATATTTGGATGGGAACCATGCCATTTACCCCTACACAAATAATTCCCCACACTTAGAGCTCTCTCCATTCATTACGTAATTATTACCAGTGATAAACTAATAGCAAGAATTAGAAAAGTTTTTCGTATTTAGTTCAATTTTCCGCAAGCAATCAAGCCTCCGTCCGCCAGCTGTTCAAGTTCACATCCATGTAGAGACTTTAATCCAATTTATGCCGATAATTCATGCAGATATTGTACTCGTATTTCCCTTGACTTTATTGCCTCATTTATTTCAATATTTACATTTTGTGGAGCATGCCTATACAACGCAACCCCCAGCAATGTCATTAATTTATACTAATAATGAATTAATTGAATGACTGCGACACCTCGTTGGGGTGAGGCCTGGAGTGATCACAAGTTGAGAGCTTGATTTATCGCTAATTAAATGAAAGTATGGATTTCGAGTCGTTATCCACCGACGGGCTAACCCGAACAACGAGTTTTAAACAACTCGCGGGAACAATGGTAAACAGCATCATTCTGGCTTCTCACTGAGTACAGTTTCCAGATTGCGTAATGTAACCCCTTTTGGTAAGACTCAACAAAGTTGTACTCGTACTTGCCTGATGAGTTGGTTTGTAAGGGGAGGGATTCGACTTTGGGCTTCAACTGAGAGACAGAAGCCGCAAGTCCTCAAAAGGGCGCAGCCAACTCTCCTTGAGTTTCCAGTAGTCTGCAGTTTCGCTAATTTAGTTTATGACTCATTGAAGTTTTTGATAAAAAGCTGTACCTGGTATGATGGAAGTTAGCTCTTGTATTTACGAGTCTTCCTCATTGTATCAAACTTCCCCAGGTAGGTAGAGATTGAGTTATTTCAAAAGTTAGAGGATCTATGACTTAAGAAGTCTTAGTTTTATAACTATTTTATAGATCCCACAGTGGAAGAGAGTTGAACAAATTTGTAGTTTACTAAGGTTCGTGAACGTATATTGGAAATCATAAACCGGAACACCCTCCGAGAAATTTTCCACAATTTTTATTACTTCGAGATTAGATATTTTGTTTAGCGATCGGTTAAATATAGATGTGGAGGACTGTATTTTAAAGGGAGGCTGGGAGAACCTTTTTAGTACGTTCCAACTCTCTAAAGTGTAGATGCCGCGCAACTGATGAACTGATTAGAAATATCAGGAGGGCGGTCTATGGAATTCCTAAAGCGGCTATGGAAGGTAAATTGGGGTTAAACTTGACTTTAATTGGGAGGATCCGAGCGAAACCAACTGCAACCCAAAAACTGGGCAGTGATAGAAACAATTGGCTCTTGCCTGTAATTGCAAAATTTTTGTCCGATTCATGTTATAATTTTCTTTGTTCAATTCAATTTTTTGGTTTATTATTCAATAATACTTAAACCATTGTAATCGCTCTGGAAAGAAAAATTCTAACCCCCCCTGAAAATTTCATGGTTTACGTTTCAGAGGGTGTAGAATCCGAATCTGCAATACAAATTTTTCCGTCCGTCCGCAGTACGCCGTACGCACGATTTCTCCCAAACGGTTGAAGCAAAAAACCTGAAATTTTCAGGCAAAATCCATGTTGGTCTGACGACGCCCCAATTCTTGAGCCAGCTCTCTCACTTAATATAAAGTGCCCTTTAAGGGTTGTCAAAGTTTTGTAAAATCCCTAAAAACCTCAAAAAAAGTCAAGGCGGCCTAAATTTGTACTCTTTTTGAAGAACTTTCCACGAGGAATCGAATGAGCCCCTCCCCAGGTCCGTAGGTCAAACCATTCCCGATGTATGGCCCGATTTATGGTGCCAACATCGCGTTATTTTGGTTTATTATTGTTTTTGTGTTGATATCAGTAATCTAGTGACGTAGTGATGTAGTAATGTGGATACTGGAGTGAACTCCTAAAAGGCTTCGTAGCCGATACACGGGTTGAAGCATTCTGATAACCATAAAAAACACTGCAAATTCTTTCACTGTGATTTATTATTCCATTGGCTTGAGTTCATGATTTGAATTTCTACTAAGCTTTGGAGTGTGCGTGTTTCACAAGTGATAGAGCGATTATTGAATTTCAGGAGGCACACAATATGATCAACTGAACAATCCAAATAGGTATTTTGGTTGACAACAGACTTACGTGCTCTATGCATATCTCCTGAAATTCACTAATCGCTCTATCACCTGTGAAACACGCACACTCCAAAGCTTAGTAGAAATTAAAATCATGAACGCAAGCCAATTGAATAATAAATCCCAGTGAAAGAATTTGTAGCGTTTTTAGTTTTAGAATAAAACTACTAAATTGTGAAGCCAAAGTTATTTTTTCATTTAGTTACAATGAAACCAAATACGTGCTACACCTACGTATTTATTTATAAGCAGATAATAGTAGAATACATTCAGTGTATCTACTCGTTATCAGATAATTCTTCAATTGGGTTGAACAGATAAGCTATCTAATGCAGAAATATTTGACTTTTGTTCACTTAGCGAACGATTTCAATACTCTTATCATGCTCATTGTGAATCCTTAAGATATGAACCAATTGAAGCTTTAGAGATACAAAAAAAATTGATTTACCCTTTTCGGTAATCTGGTGCACCAATTTCTGACACTATTGGATTAAAACTATAGGAAATATGACGACAAAGTACCTTATCAGTTTCAAATATAGGGCTGTCGTCAGCCATTCATCTTCGTACAGTCCGCATAATGATCATACAGCAACGAGAGTGTTCTCTTTCAATTCACGAAAGTAATTTTTTCTTCCCGATTCTTAAATCTTGAAAACCCAAAATCGACTATCTATAAAAACATGAGATTGGCACTAATGTATCTTTTTTCGTGTGACCGAACGGTGGACCTTTTGGGCCTCCTCGTTCCGTTTTTTTTCTGACAAACTATTATTGAACGGTTATAAGTGTGATGATGTAAAACCGGTTTTAAATACCTTTCGGTTTGTTTTATTCAATGTTCACATTCAGATATACCTATTTGTGAGTTCGTACAAAATACATATGTACTGGTTACCTCATTTCTCTGAGACTTTACGGGTAACCGTAGTGTAACTGTTCCGCCAGACCCCACCACCTACTTACGTCATAGTTGATACGACGAAGCCCAAAAATTTGAGTAGGAACTCATACGGAATTTTGTTTGCTGAAGAAGCAAGGGGCTCTACTTTTGTGGAATTGTTTTCACAAACTAATAATGAAGGATACATTAAAAACGCTGCAAATTCTTTCACTGGGGTTTATTATTCAATTGGCTTGCGTTCATGATTTGAATTTCTACTAAGCTTTGGAGTGTGCGTGTTTCACAAGTGATAGAGCGATTATTGAATTTCAGGAGAAATGCATAGAGCACGTAAATCTGTTCTTAAACATAATACCTATTTGGATTGATCAGTTGATCATATTTGTGTGCCTCCTGAAATTCAATAATCGCTCTATCACCTGTGAAACACACACACACACCAAAGCTTAGTAGAAATTCAAATCATGAACGCAAGCCAACTGGATAATAAACCCCAGTGAATGTATTTGCAGCGTTTTTTTAATGGTAATCAGAATGCTTCAACCCGTGTCTCAGCTGCAAAGCCTTTTTTTCACTCCAGTATCCACATTACTACATCACTACATCACTAGGTTACTGCGATGAAAACATAAACAATAATAAACCTAAATAACGCAAATGTTGGCACCATAAATCGAGCCGTACTTATATCGGCAATTTGGGGAAAGGCTCATTCAATTCCTCATAGAAAGTTCTCCAAAAGAGTCCAAATTTAGGCCGCTTCGACTTTTTTTGAGGTTTTAGGGATTTTACAAAACAACAAAGGGTTGTCAAACCCTTAAAGGGCACTTTAAGTTAAGTGAGAGAGCTGGCTCAGGGATTGAGGCGTCTTCGGACCAACATGGATTTTTCCTGAAAATTTCAGCTTTTTTGCTTCAGCCGTTTGGGAAATCGTGCGTTCGGCGTAAGGCGGACGGACGGAAAAATTTTCATTGTAGATTCGGATTCTACACCCTTTGAACGTAAACCATGAAATTTTCAGGGGGGGTTAGAATTTTTTTTCAAGAGCGATTACATTGGTTTATTATTGAATAATATACCAAAATAAAAATCTTGAGGTTTCTTCTTGAGTAAACGTTGATTAAACGCTTTATGAAACCCCTGCCCTAAGTCTCTTTAATATTTCGATTCAACTAGTGATAGTTATCCTTGTGTTTAAGATTCCTCGTATTGGGCAATAAGTTTTCAAAAATAAGTTCTTTCATGTCGCTTACCAAGAACGTGCCACGAATGGTCTCATTTTTATGAAACATAGTTCTCAAAGCTGAAGAGAATATTAAAAGCCTTAAATTGCGATTCCTTCTTCAATTTCTTTTTTGGTTTATTATTCAATAATAAACCATTTTAATCGCTCTTGAAAAAAAAAAAAATACCTTCAACCCCCCCAAAAATTTCATGAAAAAAACATTACGTTTCAAAGGGTGTAGAATCCGAATCTTTTCTCCCAAACGGATGAAGCAAAAAAACTGAAATTTTCAGGAAAAATCCATGTTGGTCCGACGACGCCCGAATTCTTGAGCCAGCTCTCTCACTTAATTTAAAGTGCCCTTTAATTGTTGTCAAAGTTTTGTAAAATCCCTAAAAATCTCAAAAACAGTCAAGGCGGCCTAAATTCGTACTCTTTTCGAAGAACTTTCCACGAGGAATCGAATGAGCCCCTATTCAGGTCCGTAGGTCAAACCATTCCCGATGTATGGCCGGATTTATGGTGTCAACATTCGCAATATTTTGGTTTATTATTGTTTTTGTTTTGATATCAGTAACCTAGTGATGTAGTGATGTAGTAATGTGGATACTGGAGTGAACTCCTAAAAGGCTTTGTGGCCGATACACGGGTTGAAGCATTCTGATAATATGCATAGATCAATTAAATCTGTTCTCAACCAAAATACCTATTTGGATTGTTCAGTTGATCATATTTGTGTGCCTCCTGAAATTCAATAATCACTCCATCACCTGTGAAACACGCACACTCAAAGCTTAAGTAGAAATTCAAATCATGAACGCAAGCCAATTGAATAATTGACCCCAGTGATTTTCAATAAAAATGTTCTGAAATCGGTTGTTTGTTGTTATTTTTTTCACCTCGATGTACGGTAACAATTTGTTTTCCGAACAGTAGGTAAACATTATTTCTCCTTATGAGCGGGATGATATTGATTGATATTGGGTGATATACCTAGGTATGGGAAACGTTTATAATTTGTTTAATGAAGTGTTGTTTTCATTTATTCTATAATATGCAGAACGCGTTTGATTCCTCAAATTTTAATTAATAATGTATACAAAAAATTTAATTATTTGAAAATTCGTGTAAAAACGACGAATATTCTCTCGTAACAGCATGCTGGTATTTAAAAAAAATTCTTACGTCATCAATTTCTTCCATTTTGCAGAATTAAGAGCTCACACCCACATTAGTGGCACACACGAAGCACATTCAACTCCTAGGACCACCGGTCGAGTCGGCAGCGCCGGGCGGCTCGACGTCTCGCTCGCACATATCGCGATCTCGCCGCACTGAAAAGTCACGCGGGTTTAGTCGGTTTTCACTTGACGGCGCGTCGGTGACAACTGAAAGGAGCCCTCAAGTTGGTTCGACCCTTCGCGCGGGGGCGCAACCGGTGGACGCAGCCCGCTGACCTACCTTCACCGCCTACGCTGTGCGCAGTGCGCGGGTTTCGAACTCCGGTGTAATTTCAAATCCCAGATGTATTTGCATGACCTTAAGACGGAATTCTTGATTCTTCTTCTAGAAATTTTTTTCCAAATCGATATTTATTTACAAGAATATCAATAATATAACAACTGAGCATAGGCCCATCAAGTTAATTTACACTCGTACAATAATTTACAGTTTATGGAGTTAGTAGCCCAATGGCTATACTCCGGATAACACCCATTCACTACACTGACTCACTTATCACGTGACATCACTAGGTCCAAGGGTTTTGTCCTATCAAGCCGACGGATGACGGTACTGTTGTCTAGGAGGTGAAGCGCTTCAGGGTTTATGTGCGCGTGAAGTCGCTGTTCATGTTTAACTGCTTGCTGCTTAATCACTTCGCTGACTGTTTCCATTTTAAGGTCGCGATGGAGGTCGTCATTACGAATGTACCAGGGGGCATTGACGATACCCCTTAGCACTTTGTTTTGAAAAGTCTGAATCATCTTACTATTAGACTTCTTCGTACAGCCCCAGAGCTGTGAACCATACGTCCACACTGGTTTCAGAACTTGCTTGTACACTAGCAGTTGATTATGTATGGAAAGCTCTGAATGCCTACCAAGCAACCAATACAATCTTCTAAATTTTATCTTCAGTTCTTCGTTTTTCTTCTTAACGTGCTCTTTCAGAGAGAAAAAGCACGTGTTCTAGAAATTGTCTAGGGTTTTTATAGGGCGACCCTCTGCAGCGAGAATTCGTCAGTAGATGGATGAATTGATCCAGAGGAGTGCCGGACAACCCTAACATGAGAAAAAAGTTCCCGCTGAGTAATGAGTGAATGAATTAATGAATACAAACTTTATTGGGAAAAACGATATGAAGGGAACACACATGATGATACGTGGTTGAATATACAGGGTGATTCCCTCGTAGTGTACGAAATTTTTTTGGGTAAAACTAGACCAAAATGCACCAAAACGCTGCCAACCGCACTGTTATATTTCAAACCGTTTCGAAGATATGATTTTTCAAAGATTTTTTCGAAGAAACCCCGTTTTGGTTTATTATTCAATAATAATGCTGCTGTAGCCCTACTGCCCTTCTACCCACTCCCTCAAGTGAAATGGACGTGCTACGCCAAAGCGCGCTCTTAAGGCCGGGCGCACACATAATCGAACAGAACAGAACATGACAAGACATTTTGACTGACAGTGTCTGATGCGAAGAGTTTATAATGTGCGTATGGAGTGCCAGCACACCACATCGAACAAGACAAGACAAAAAACACGATCGAACGGTGTTTTCATGACTGACGCTGTCTACCGAAGTTTGGCCTTAAAGCAAAAGCTGTCAGACAATCTAATCTGCGCATGCGCTGCGGAGGAAGTTTGAACAATAGCGCCACTGTATTTTGCTTTAGGATCTTATCTTTAATTTGACACAACATGTAGTCAAAAGTTGACATTGTCATACGACAATAGTAAAACTTTGCAGGGTCTGACCTCAGTTCAGCAATGAAGCCAGGTAAATCTCTTTTTTCGTTAATAGGGTGAACCCGAACCTTTCTATCACTTTCAGAGTCTAATAATTGTAGAAAATTCCACAACATGACTACAGTTTCCTCCTCGTCGTCCATTGTAACAAACTATGGAATTGTATTACCCATTACTTTTAAAACAACTCTATACTTGCAAGATTGTAGGTCACTGCGCGAGGTCTGGAATACAACTGCCCAGGATTCTGTTCTGTCCCGTTCGATAGTGTTCGATACGAAGAAACATCATCGAACGCTATCGAACAAGACAGAACAGAACAGAAAACGAAATGTCTTGTTCTGTTCTGTTCGATTATGTGTGTGTCCGGCATAATGCTACATCAACTTCGATATTTAAAACCCGTTCACAGGACTATTTAAGGGCACAACACAATTTTAGAGAAACTTTAGATGTATTTTTCGTAATATTTTATGCTTATATATACAGTAGTACAAAATGTTCTTCCGTTGTGAGGGTCCGTGGTAATTTTTACCAGTCAGTCTTTGGACGTTTGGCAATCCATTCTTTGATACCTTTGGTCGAATTAACCTTCTCACGACCTTGTTTCAAACCTGGGTATTCATTAACGCATTCTTTCTTTACTAGTGCTTCGAAGGTGTTCATGTACCCATGGAATAATAAGTCAACCCAAGATAACTGAAACAACCAAGGGAATCGTTACACTTATGTGAATTATTATAGGCACAACTAACCTTTGTAGAATACAATAACATAATTGTTATTAAATCATAATAAAATATTTTCAACACGAAACGATACCTACAAACTTAGCAACTATTAAAAATCAAGTAATAAATAGAAAAATTCATTCACCTTCCCATTAGCCAAATAACCTCCATTTTTCTGTGCCTTTTCATCCCAAAGTTTGAAGTAAGAAGGTACAGTTTCGTTCCTCATTGTTTCCAAAAGTTGTTCCTTAGCTTTAGGATCTTTTTCGCGCCACAAAGGTGCAAGTGCTACAAAAAAAAAAAAAAAAAAAAAAAGTTTCATCAGCTCTCAGTTTTAAACATTAAATGTAAACTAACATACTTGTAAATTTTCCTGAAAATCAAGTTATTACAATTACTTGCAAATCGGACACATTTTTTCCAAAACTGTCATAATTGAAACCGATATGAGATATTGTGAAGCGAATCCTGAACATTTATATTTAGAATTCATGTGTGAAATAGATATTTTAGACGGTACATCTCGTAAGACTGCGATGTTTGAGCACGATCTGCTCAAACTTTTATAAAAAGCACATTAAGTATTGAAGTTGTTAATTAATTCTAACAAAACATTGTCTAAAAAAAAGTTTATAATTGGAATCGGTGGACGAAATGAACTGATTATCATTAAATATTGCGAATACAATGTAGAAAAACTGTCAAAAACTGTCGTAAGCTTGTTGGGTGGCTACCTACCTGGGGTACGTTGAAGACCGTAATTGAATAGTTAAGAATTTCTGAACAAAGAGTTTGAATTTTGCATTCATTCCACAAAATACATATAATGTCAACAATCACAAAATTTTGCTCGGAAAAACCTGAGCGCATTTCTTCTTGTTTGATTATCTTATGAATGAATGTTCGAATAGATCAATTTAAAGAACGTACCTGCTTGAAGATCCTGAATCGTTCCTGCTATAGCGTCAATTTCATAATCTTCGTTGGCGTTGTCTCCAACCAACTTGACTTGTTTGGCGAGGAATCTCAGGATTGCATGCGATTGGATATACTGCTTTCCATCAATCTCCAGAAGCGGCATTTTTCCGAATGGGGTGCCTGAAAGAATCGATTGTAGGATGAAGAATGCATTATGATTCTCGTTGTATTTCAATGTTGGAAATCGAAATATGAACGGCAGTTGTACAACAACGCTATGCTGTCACATCCATTTTGTGGAAGAATGGTGTTCAATTGGGCCATGTGTTATTGTGTTATTGTTGTTTTTTTCTTTAACGGTGTGCCCCTTCTTCCACCTTTGTGGAGAGTTTTGTAGAAAAAATATGTACCGATTCCGCCCAATTGGCCTTAGTGATACGAAGACAGGTAATTGGGCAGTATATTAACAGCCCCGTAGACAGGCGGCCCTGATTTTCTTGGAAAATACAGAATTAATAAATATACACAAACAAAACTGAAGGACTTGATCATTCTCAATTTTTCACAATCGATATCCCTCCCTTAGTTTCTCTATCTCTCTTTCAAAATATCTTATAATTAAGCTTTTTTTTTTTTTTTTTTGTAAAAGAGCCCTTATTCTCTCTCCACGTAACTTTATATTATGAATATCTACATATATTTTTGTGAAGTCCACTTTTGTATGTGGAATGTTTGATCTTTCCAGTATTTTTGCGTTTTTACTGTGTATGCATATGGCGATCGTTTGGAATATAACTAGAGATTTCGAATGACACTCGAAAAATGTAGGGTACACAATCTGATAACCCCCTTTCAGTACTTTATTAACGTGCAGAATAGGGTTACTTGCAAGAGAGCCCACATTTCATCATTATAGTATATGATTAATTACATCTTCATTTTTTTATTCTTTATCTTTACGTAAGTAATGAAAACTAATTCTTAGCTATGTCAATTCTTACTATTTTCTTAGATTCATTAACAATTAATACTTTTGGACTAAACAATGAATCATGTTTTATTCTTAGTCAAGAGTCTATATTATCCTAGTGTATTCTAGGTAAGGTAATGTGCGGCAAGTGCAGTGGAGTTGAGCTTTGAAGAACGTTCAAAAATTAACCATGGAAGATTGATTAATGTTGATTTTTGTTTCAGTTAACTCTTTATTTTCCGTTTTTTCACGAATAATTGCTTTGTTTTTCGTTGTGATGGAATAACAAGCTTCATGAAGATTGATTAATGTTGATTTTTGTTTCAGTTAACTCTTCATTGTGCAATTGTTTTGTTTTTACGTATTCATGGAATAACAAGCTTCATTGATTGAAATTTCTCCTATATCCTACTCCCAAATTCGCTGTCAAAATGGGGTAAGTTCGTAACCGCCTCGTAGAAGACATGGCACTGGCTTTCTGCTTGTGATAAGGCAATTACTATATTTACGACTATTAGTCAACTTCGAAGGATTGGGTGGGAATTCAAAAGTCGGACAAAAATTCACTGAATAATTAACTTTTGCCACTCATCAAGTCTTCCGGACAAGGAGGGAAAAACAATTGAATAAATAAAAAATAGAATATAAAATCTCTTAATTCTTTTTAATAACTAGGTACTCCTAAAGAACTTCGACACGCAACTTGTGGCATTCTGCCGTTTTCCCAGGTCTGCACTTGCCCCACGTTACTTTATCAATGAAAGCTCTTACTGCTTTTCAAGGCGGGCCACTTGTCCATTGGGATTCGGTTGTCTTCGAAGTCCACACCCATGTAACTTAAGAGCATGCGGATGGGTTCTCCCAAACCGTAGACGTCAAAGTAGGTGAGCTTGTAGGAAGGCATTCTACAACATGATAGTAACACAGGATTAATATGCAGGTTCGAAAAATCATTAAAGAGCTCTGTATCGCTTCAAAATACTGATAATAATGATGATGTTAAGCAAAGCACCATTATGGAAACTTCAACACATCAGAGATTATTTTAAAAAACGCTGCAAATTCTTTCACTGGGGTTTATTATTCAATGATTGATGATTTGATTTCTACTAAGCTTTGGAGTGTGCGTGTTTCACAGGTGATAGAGCGATTATTGAATTTCAGGAGACCAAGAGCACTTAAATCGGTTCTCAACCTAAATACCTATTTGGATTGATCAGTTGATCATATTTGTGTGCCTCCTGAAATTCAATAATCGCTCTATCACCTGTGAAAAAGGCACACTCCAAAGCTTAGTAGAGTTCAAATCATGAATGATTGAATAATAAACCCCAGTGAATGAATTTACAGCGTTTTTCAAGAGCGATTACAATGGAAAAATATTATATTTAAAAATTGTAAATTTCGTAAGAAAGGGCATACATATCAGAATGCTTCAACCCGTGTATCGGCTATAAACCGTTTAAGGAGTTCACTCCAGTATCCACATTCACTACATCACTAAGTTACTGCGATCAAAACAAAAAAAACCCTGTTGTTTGTTTTGATCGCAGTAACCTAGTGATTTAGTGAATTTGGATGCAAATGTTGGCACCATGAATCGGGCCATACATCGGGAATGGTTTGAGCTACGGACCTGGGGAGGGGCTCATTCGATTCCTCATGGAATGTTCTTCAAAAAAAGTCCAAATTTAGGCCGCCTTGACTTTTTTTGAGGTTTTTACTGATTTTTGCAAAACTTTGACAACCCTTAAAGAGCACTTTAAATTAGGTGAAAGAGCTGACTCAAGAAACGGGGCGTTGTCGGACCAACATGGATTTTTCCTGAAAATTTCAGATTTTTTGCTCCAGCCGTTTGGGAGAAATCGTGCGTACGGCGTACGGCGGACGGACGGAAACATTTTATTCAGATTTTGATTCTACACCCTTTGAAATTTCCATAAACCATGAAACTTCCAGGGGCGTTAGAATTTTTTTCAAGAGCGATTACAATGGTTTATTATTGATTAATAAACCACTACGAATCATCAATCAAACACTAATTGTTTAGACAATCAGACGTGAATAGTTTCAAGGGGGAAGATAAACGATCTTTCATAGTATTTCTAAAAGGCCCATTCCCTGCCCTACGTAACAATTACCCAATGAAATTCCTGAATGACTGAGTTTTTATGTCCGCACCCTTCAATCGAAAAAATTGGTTGTTGCCCAACATAATAAGCTAAAATGTAATTCAAAACTATCCGGGCTGATAATAAATTTATAGAAAAGAGTTGAGTTGAGTTGGTTGAAGCAGGTATTTTTTATATTCCGTAATATTTGGTTTGATATTCCACAGTTGAACAGAAATGATTAGAATGTTGAAGTATCCTAACAAATTAGGAAATACTGTTTTATTGGGTTCGACAGTTTATTTCCACTCGTCAAATTTAGTAAAAAGCTACATGAATTTTATTTATCTTATCTTATATTATTATGAATTTATTTAGCCAAATAAATAGGATTCGAGTCAAATCAATTGACATCTCCTCTCCGAGTGTTAGAGAAAACATGAAAATTATCATACATACTTGTAAGCGAAAGTTAAAAGTGGAAGGCGGTGACTTCACAAGGTGATGTCTACAGGTGTTATGAAGCTATATATGTTGTTAGTTAACAACGGAGATAAGATAGTACCGCATCATATTTACAGAGCAAACAAATGGTATTTTATGACAGTAGTCTCACCCGTACTTAGGCAAGCTTCTGAAATCATCTAAAATATGAAACTTCATGGACTGGGAAATATACCTGGGAATTTGGCTTTGTTTGTGGATTAAACTACAAACTATTGATGAGACACACGAAAACAACTAGTTTGAAATATAGGTTTCAATAGAGTAGAGAAAATTGTTAGCAAAAAAAAAAAAAAAAATCCAAATGAATTTGAAATGAATTTTGTCTAACCAATTGGATAACTAGACATTTATATTATTTTTGTGGAAAAAGATATTATAAACAATATCATACATCTACAAGACAACTGATTTTTATGGAATTCTCAAAAATGTTGAGGAATTATGATGTCGTTCATGAGTTTCATTCTTCACGTATTGAAACTAGTGTCCGTGAGACTGAAATTTGAAATACCATAATAACCAGCAAAAAAAGATCTGATAGGGAAGGGGGGAGGGTAAAAAATAAAACTCTATGAGCCAATATCTCCATAAAATATGAAATTTCCAAATTTTATGGTTACATTTTAAGTTTTTTTTTTTTTTTTTTTTTTTTTTTTTTTTTTTTTTTTTTTTTTGTTCAGGTTTGACTTTGAATGATGCTGAGATTTGTCTAAATCAAAATAATAAAGAATACAGAAACGTAGTAGGTTCCTTCAAATACTCGTTTCGAAAATGCTCAGTACATTTTGTGGAAAACGCGACAAAACTCCTGAAGTGATATTTAATATTCTGACCGATAAGAGTAAAATGAATTTTTGAAGAAATTATTCAAATTTATTTGTACTATGGGATTATTGAAAAAATTGAAGTGGCCAAGGAAGATGGCTTTATCGAGTTGGCAGTGATTTCGCAACGCATTTTACTCTGTCTTTAGTCTACGTATTCTAATCTAACGTAGATTAGTTGTCACAGACGGTTGTTGTAGAACTTTTTATATGTATAAATACTTCACGCATGAAGAACTCCAAAATCCGAATCAGAAATCCGAGAAAGAAAAGGATATCAACACGCGATTCAGCGTTGAAAAACAGTGCTTAGTCATGTGCCA